>OU342743.1:163328325-163346014 GCA_910589775.1 Avena eriantha | reverse complement strand
GGATCCATATGTGGTTTGTCTAGAGGAACACACATGCAATGACACTAGTTGTGATTCATGAAAAGAACAGACATGCAATGACACTGGTAGATCCATATGTGGTTCATGAGAAGAACACACATCTAGTGACACTGGTGGATCCTTATGTGGTTCCTGAAAAGAACAGACATGCAGTGACACCGGTGGATCCGTATGAGGTTTGTCTAGAGGAACACACATGCAATCACTCCGGTGTGGTTCATGAAAAGAACAGACATGCAATGACACTAGTGGATCTTTATGTGGTTTGTTTAGAGGAACAGACATGCAATGACACTAGGTGTGGTTCATGAAAATAACACACATCCAATAACACTGGTGGATTCCTAAGGTGGTTTGTCTAGAGGAACACACATGCAATGGCACTGGGTGTGGTTCATGAAAAGAACAGACATGTAATGACTTATGTGGTTTGTTTAGAAGAACACACATGCAATGACACTTGGTGTGGTTAATGAAAAGAATAGACATGCAATAACACAGGTGGATCCTTATGTGGTTTGGTTAGAGGAACAGACATGCAATGACACTTGGTGTGGTTCATGAGAAGAACACACATCCAATGACTCTGGTGGATCCTTATGTGCTTCATGAAAAGAATAGTCATGCCGTAACACCGGTTGATCATTATGTGGTTTGTCTAGAGGAACACACATGCAATGACACTGGATTTGGTTCATGAAAAGAACAGGCATGTAATGACACTTGGTGTGGTTTGTGAAAAGAACAGACATGCAATGACACTGGTGGATCCTTATGTGGTTCATGAAAAGAACTGACATGCAATGACACTAGGTGTGGTTCATGAAAATAATATACATGCAATGACACTGATGGATCCATGTGTGGTTTATGGAAGTAACAAACATGCAATGACTCTAGTTGTGGTTCATGAAAATAAAATACATGCAATGACACTGGCGGATCCATGTGTGGTTCATGAGAAGAACACACATCCAATGACACTGGTGGATCCTTATGTGGTTCATGAAAAGAACAGACATGCAGTAACACTGGTGGATCCTTATGTGGTTTGTCTAGAGGAACACACATGCAATGACGCTGGATTTGGTTCATGAAAAGAATAGACATGCAATGACACTGGTGGATCCTTATGTGGTTTGTGAGAAGAACAGAGATGCAATGATACTGGTGGATCCTTATGTGGTTTATGAAAATAACTGACATGCAATGACACTAGGTGTGGTTCATGAAAATAACAAACATGCAATGACACCGGTGGATCCATGTGTAGTTTATGGAACTAACAGACATACAATTACTCTAGTTGTGGTTCATGAAAAGAACAGACATGCAATCACACTGGTGGATCCATGTGTGGTTCATGAGAAGAACACACATCCAATGATACTGGTGGATCCTTATGTGGTTCATGAAAAGAATAGACATGTAGTGACACCAGTGGATCCTTATGTGCTTTGTCTAGAGGAACACACATGCAATGACACCGGGTGTGGTTCACGAAAACAACAGACATGCAGTGACTTATGTGGTTTGTTTAGAAGAACACACATGCAATGACACTTGGTGTGGTTAATGAAAAGAACAGACATGAAATGACACTGGTGGATCCTTATGTGGTTTGTTTAGAGGAACAGACATGCAATGACACTGGGTGTGGTTCATGAATACACACATACAATGACACTGGTGGATCCTTATGTGGTTCATGAAAAGAATAGACATGCAGTGACACCGGTGGATCCTTATGTGGTTTTTCTAGACCAACACACATGATTTGACACAAGGTGTGGTTCATGAAAATAACAAACATGCAAGGACACTGGTGGATCCTTATGTGGTTTGTGAGAAGAACAGACATGCAATGACACTGGTGGATCCGTATGTCGTTCATGAAAAGAACTGACATGCAATGACACTAGGTGTGGTTCATGAAAAGATTAGACATGCAATGACACCGGTGGATCCATGCGTGGTTTATGGAAGTAACAGACATGCAATGACTCTAGCTGTGGTTTATGAAAACAATAGACATGCAATGACATTGGTGGATCCATGTATGGTTAATGAGAAGAAAACACATCCAATGAAATTGGTGGATCCTTATGTGGTTCATGAAAAGAACAGACATGCAGTGACACCGGTGCATCCTTATGTGGTTTCTCTAGAGGAACACACATGCAATGACACCATGTGTGGTTCATGAAAAGAACAGACATGTAATGACATATGTGGTTTCTTTAGAAGAACACACATGCAATGACACTGGGTGTGGTTCATGAAGAGAACAGACATGCAATAACACTGGTGGATCCTTATGTGGTTTGTTTAGAGGAACAGACATGCAATGACACTTGGTGTGGTTCATGAGAAGAACACACATCCAATGACACTGGTGGATCCTTATGTGGTTCATGAAAAGAACAGACATGCAGTAACACCGGTGGATCCTTACGTGGTTTGTCTACGGGAACACACATGCAATTACACTGGATTTGGTTCATGAAAAGAACAGACATGCAATGACACTGGGTGTGGTTTGTGAAAAGAACAGACATGCAATGTCACTGGTGGATCCTAATGTGGTTCATGAAAAGAATTGACATGCAATGACACTGGGTGTGGTTCATGAAAAGAACAGACATGTAATGCCACTGGTGGATCCATGTGTGGTTTATGGAAGTAACAGATATGCAATGACTCTAGTTGTGGTTCATGAAAAGAACAGACATGCAATGACACTGGTGGATCCATGTGTGGTTCATGAGAAGAACACACATCCAATGACACTGGTGGATCCTTATGTGGTTCATGAAAATAACAGACATGCAGTGACACCGGTGGATCCTTATGTGGTTTGTCTAGAGGAACACACATGCAATGACACCAGGTGTGGTTCATGAAAAGAACAGACATCCAATGACTTATGTGGTTTATTTAGAAGAACACACATGCAATGACACTAGGTGTGGTTCATGAAAAGAACAGACATGCAATGACACTGGTGGATCCAAATGTGGTTTGTTTAGAGGAACAAACATGCAATGACATTGGGTGTGGTTCATGAAAAGAACACAAATCCAAATACACTGGTGGATTCCTAAGGTGGTTTGTCTAGAGGAACACACATGCAATGACACTGGGTGTCGTTCATCAAAAGAACAGACATGCAATGACTTATGTGGTTTGTTTAGAAGAACACACATGCAATGACACTGGGTGTGGTTCATGAAAAGAAAAGACACGCAATGACACTGGTGGATCCTTATGTGGTTTGTTTAGAGGAACGGACATGCAATAACACTGGGTGTGGTTCATGAAAAGAACACACATCCAATGACACTGTTGGATCCATGTGTAGGTAATGAGAAGAACACACATCCAATGACACTGGTGGACTCTAGATGAGGTTCATGAAAAGAACAGACATGCAATGACACTGGTGGATCCATATGTGGTTTGTCTAGGGGAACACACATGCAATGACACTAGCTGTGATTCATGAAAAGAACAGACATGCAATGACACTAGTAGATCCATATGTGGTTCATGAGAAGAACACACATCTAGTGACACTGGTGGATCCTTATGTGGTTCATGAAAAGAACAGACATGCAGTGACACCGGTGGATCCGTATGAGGTTTGTCTAGAGGAACACACATGCAATGACTCCGGGTGTGGTTCATGAAAAAACAGACATGCAATGACTTATGTGGTTTATTTAGAAGAACACACATGCAATGACACTAGGTGTCGTTCATGAAAAGAACAGACATGCAATGACACTAGTGGATCCTTATGTGGTTTGTTTAGAGGAACAAACATGCAATGACACTAGGTGTGGTTCATGAAAACAACACACATCCAATAACACTAGTGGATCCCTAAGGTGGTTTGTCTAGAGGAACACACATGCAATGGCACTGGGTGTGGTTCATGAAAAGAACAGACATGTAATGACTTATGTGGTTTGTTTAGAAGAACACACATGCAATGACACTTGGTGTGGTTAATGAAAAGAATAGACATGCAATAACACTGTTGGATCCTTATGTGGTTTGGTTAGAGGAACAGACATGCAATGACACTTGGTGTGGTTCATGAGAAGAACACACATCCAATGACTCTGGTGGATCCTTATGTGCTTCATGAAAAGAACAGACATGCCGTAACACCGGTTGATCATTATGTGGTTTGTCTAGAGGAACACACATGCAATGACACTAGATTTGGTTCATGAAAAGAACAGGCATGTAATGACACTTTGTGTGGTTTGTAAAAATAACAGACATGCAATGACACTGGTGGATCCTTATGTGGTTCATGAAAAGAACTAACATGCAATGACACTAGGTGTGGTTCATGAAAAGAATAGACATGCAATGACACTGATGGATCCATGTGTGGTTTATGGAAGTAACAAACATGCAATGACTCTAGTTGTGGTTCATGAAAAGAAAAGACATGCAATGACACTGGTGGATCCATGTGTGGTTCATGAGAAGAACACACATCCAATGGCACTGGTGGATCCTTATGTGGTTCATGAAAAGAACAAACATGTAGTGACACCGGTGGATCCTTATGTGGTTTGTCTAGAGGAACACACATGCAATGACACCGGGTGTGGTTCATGAAAAGAACAAACATGAAATGACTTATGTGGTTTGTTTAGAAGATCACGCATGCAATGACACTGGGTGTCGTTCATGAAAAGAACAGACATGCAATGACACTAGTGGATCCTTATGTGGTTTGTTTAGAGGAACAGACATGCAATGACATTGGGTGTGGTTCATGAAAAGAACACACATGCAATGACACTGGTGGATTCCAAATGTGCTTTTTCTAGAGGACACACATGCAATGACACTGGGTGTGGTTCATGAAAAGAAAAGACATGCAATGACACTGGGCGTGGTTCATGAAAAGAGCAGACATGCAATGACTCTAGTGGATCCATCTGTGGTTCATGAGAAGAACATACATCCAATCACATTGGGTGGATCCTTATGTGGTTTGTCTATTGGAACACACATGTAATGACTCTAGTTGTGATTCATGAAAAGAATAAACATGCAATGACACTAGTGTGTGGATCCATGTGTGGTTCATGAGAAGAACACACATCCAATGACACTGGTGGATCCTTATGTGGTTCATGAAAAGAACAGACATGTAGTGACACGGGTGGATCCTTATGTGGTTTGTCTAGAGGAACACACATGCAATGACACCGGGTGTGGTTCATGAAAAGAACAAACATGAAATGACTTATGTGGTTTGTTTAGAAGATCACGCATGCAATGACACTGGGTGTCGTTTATGAAAAGAACAGACATGCAATGAAACTAGTGGATCCTTATGTGGTTTGTTTAGAGGAACAAACATGCAATGACATTGGGTGTGGTTCATGAAAAGAACACACATCCAATGACACTGGTGGATTCCTAATGTGGTTTTTCTAGAGGAACACACATGCAATGACACTGGGTGTGGTTCATGAAAAGAACAGACATGCAATGACACTAGGTGTGGTTCATGAAAAGAACAGACATGCAATGACTCTGGTGGATCCATGTGTGGTTCATGAGAAGAAGATACATCCAATCACATTGGGTGGATCCTTATGTGGTTTGTCTAGAGGAACACACATGTAATGACTCTAGCTGTGATTCGTGAAAAGAATAGACATGCAATGACACTGGTGGATCCATGTGTGGTTCATGAGAAGAACACACATCCAATGACACTGGTGGATCCTTATGTGGTTCATGAAAATAACAAACATGCAGTAACACCGGTGGATCCTTATGTGGTTTGTCTAGAGGAACACACATGCAATGACACCGGGTGTGGTTCATGAAAAGAACATACATGCAATGACTTATGTGGTTTGTTTAGAAGAACACACATGCAATGACACTGGGTGTGGTTCATGAAAAGAACAGACATGCAATAACACTGGTGGATCCTTATGTGGTTTGTTTAGAGGAACAGACATGCAATGACACTTGGTGTGGTTCATGAAAAGACCACACATCCAATGACACTGGTGGATTCCTAAGGTGGTTTGTCTAGAGGAAGACACATGCAATGACACTGGGTGTCGTTCATGAAAAGAACAGACATGCAATGACTTATATGGTTTGTTTACAAGAACACACATGCAATGACACTGGGTGTGGTTCATGAAAAGAACAGACATGCAATGAGACTGGTGGATCCTTATGTGGTTTGTTTAGAGGAACATACATGCAATGACACTAGGTGTGGTTCATGAATAGAACACACGTCCAATGACACTTGTGGATCCATGTGTGGTTCATGAGAAGAACACAGATCCAATGAAACGGGTGGACTCTTGCTGTGGTTCATGAAAAGAACAGACATGCAATGACACTAGTGGATCCATATGTGGTTTGTCTAGAGGAACACACATGCAATGACACTAGCTCTGATTCATCAAAAGAACAGACATGCAATGACACCGGTGGATCCATGTGTGGTTCATGAGAAGAACACACATCCAATGACACTTGTGGATCCTTATGTGATTCATGAAAAGAGCAGACATGTAGTGACACCGATGGATCCTTTTGTGGTTTGTCTAGAGGAACACACATGCAATGACACCGGGTGTGGTTCATGAAAAGAACAAACATGCAATTACTTAGGTGGTTTGTTTAGAAGAACACACATGCAATGACACTAGCTGTGGTTCATGAAAACAACATACATGCAATGACATTAGTGGATCCTTATGTGGTTTGTTTAGAGGAACAGACATGCAATGACACTGGGTGTGGTTCATGAAAAGAACACACATCCAATGACACTGGTGGATTCCTAAGGTGGTTTGTCTAGAGGAACACACATGCAATGACACAAGGTGTGGTTCATGAAAAGAACAGACATGCAATGACTTATGTTGTTTGTCTAGAAGAACACACATGCAATGATACTGGGTGTGGTTCATGAAACAAACAGACATGCAATGACACCGGTGGATCCTTATGTGGTTTGTTTAGAGGAACAGACATGCAATGACACTAGGTGTGGTTCATGAAAAGAACACACATCCAATGACACTGGTGGATCCTTATGTGGTTCGTGTAAAGAACATACATGCAGTGACACCGGTGGATCCTTATGTGGTTTGTCTAGAGGACCACACATGCAATGACACTAGGTGTGGCTCATGAAAAGAACAGACATGCGATGCCACTAGTGGATCCTTTTGTGGTTTGTGAGAAGAACAGACATGCAATGACACTGGTGGATCCTTATGTGGTTCATGAAAAGAACTCACATGCAATGACACTGGGTGTGGTTCATGAAAAGAACAGACATGCAATGATACCGGTGGATCCACGTGTGGTTTATGGAAGTAACATACATGCAATGACTCTAGCCGTGGTTCATGAAAATACTAGACATGCAATGACACTGGTGGATCCATGTGTGGTTCATGCGAAGAACACACATCCAATGACACTGGTGGATCCTTATGTGGTTCATGAAAAGAACAGACATGTAGTGACACCGGTGGATCCTTATGTAGTTTGTCTAGAGGAACACACATGCAATGACACCGGGTGTGGTTCATGAAAATAACAAACATGCAATGACTTATGTGGTTTGTTTAGAAGAGCACACATGCAATGACACTAGGTGTGGTTCATGAAAAGAACAGACATGCAATGACACTAGTGGATCCTTATGTGGTTTGTTTAGAGGAACAGACATGCAATGACATTGGGTGTGGTTCATGAAAAGAACACACATCCAATGACACTGGTGGATTCCTAAGGTGGTTTCTCTAGAGGAACACACATGCAATGACACTTGGTGTGGTTCAAGAAAATAACATACATGCAATGACACTGGGTGTGGTTCATGAAAAGAACAGACATGCAATGACACTGGTGGAATCATGTGTGGTTCATGAGAAGAACATAAATCCAATCACATTGAGTGGATCCTTATGTGGTTTGTCTAGAGGAACACACATGTAATGACACTGGGTGTAGTTCATGAAAAGAACAGACATGCAACGACACTGGTAGATCCTTAGGTGGTTTGTGAGAAGAAAAGACATGCAATAACACTGGTGGATTCTTATGTGCTTCATGAAAAGAACAGACATGCAATGCCACTGGTGGACCCTTTTGTGGTTCATGAAAAGAACTGACATGCAATGACACTTGGTGTGGTACATGAAAAGAACAGACATGCAATGACACCGGTGGATCCATGTGTGGTTTATGGAAGTAACAGGCATGCAATGACTCTAGCTGTGATTCATGAAAAGAATAGACATGCAATGACACTGGTGGATCCATGTATGGTTCATGAGAAGAACACACATCCAATGACACTGGTGGATCCTTATGTGGTTCATGAAAAGAACACACATGAAGTGACACCGGTGGATCCTTATGTGGTTTGTCTAGAGGAACACACATGCAATGATAGCGGGTGTGGTTCATGAAAAGAATTGACATGCAGTGACTTATGTGGTTTGTTTAGAAGAACACACATGCAATGACAATGGGTGTGGTTCATGAAAAGAACAGACAAGCAATGACACTGGTGGATCCTTATGTGGTTTGTTTAGAGGAACAGACATGCAATGACACTGGGTGTGGTTCATGAAAAGAACACACATCCAATGACACTGGTGGATCCATGTGTGGTTCATGAGAAGAACACACATCCAATGAAACTGGTGGACTCTTGCTGTGGTTCATGAAAAGAACAGACATGCAATGACACTAGTGGATCCATATGTGGTTTGTCTATAGGAACATACATGCAATGAAACTAGCTGTGATTCATGAAAAGAACAGACATGCAATGACACCGGTGGATCCATGTGTGGTTCATGAGAAGAACACAAATCTAATGACACTGGTGGATCCTTATGTGGTTCATGAAAAGAACAGACATGTAGTGACACTGATGGATCCTTATGTGGTTTGTCTAGAGGAACACACATGCAATGACACCGGGTGTGGTTCATGAAATAAAAACATGCAATGACTTATGTGGTTTGTTTAAAAGAACACACATGCAATGACACTAGGTCTGGTTCATGAAAACAACAAACATGCAATGACACTATTGGATCCTTATGTGGTTTGTTTAGAGGAACAGACATGCAATGACACTGGGTGTGGTTCATGAAAAGAACACACATCCAATGACACTGGTGGATTCCTAAGGTGGTTTGTCTAGAGGAACACACATGCAATGACACTAGATGTGGTTCATTAAAAGAACAGACATGCAATGACTTATGTGGTTTGTTTAGAAGAACACACATGCAATGACACATGGTGTGGTTCATGAAAAGAACATACATGCAATGAGACTGGTGGATCCTTATGTGATATGTTTAGAGGAACAAGCATGCAATGACACTGGGTGTGGTTCATGAAAAGAACACACATCCAATGACACTAGTGTATCCTTATGTGGTTTGTGAAAAGAATAGACATGTAATGACACTGGTGGATCCTTATGTGGTTTGTCTAGAGGAACACACATGCAATGACACTGGGTGTGGCTCATGAAAAGAACAGACATGCAATCACACTAGTGGATCCTTATGTGGTTCATGATAAGAACTGACATGCAATGACATTGGGTGTGGTTCATGAAAAGAACAGACATGCAATGACACCGGTGGATCCATGTGTGGTTTATGGAAGTAACAGACATGCAATGACTCTAGCTGTGGTTCATGAAAAGAACATACATGCAATGACACTGGTGGATCCATGTGTGGTTCATGAGAAGAACACACATCCAATGACACTGGTGGATCCTTATGTGGTTCATGAAAAGAACAGGCATGTAGTGACACTGGTGGATCCTTATGTAGTTTGTCTAGAGGAACACACATGCAATGACACCAGGTGTGATTCATGAAAAGAACACTACAACAGATCCTAGAATCGGTGTCGAAGCCTGGTGACAAAATTCAGAACCGTCACCGAAAGTAACCATAGGTGACGGATTAGTTTTGGGCGTCATGTATGCTTGATAATGCGTGACGGTCGCGTTTCGCGTCACAGCAAACCGTCGCCGATTATCCGCACGATGGATTTTAGAGCGTCGTAGATTAAGCCATCACCAATTGTTCGTGGGACCAACGAGTTAGCAATTGTGTTAAAAACGATAAAAGGGCAAAGATGGATTTCGAACCGAGGATCTAGTACAAAGTAAAACGTTTCGTTACCGCTGGGCTACCGTTCGGTTTTTGAATTGTTTGATTGGCCTACCATTTTGTAAACTCTATGTGCAGTACGTGGCATGTACAAACACGGATCGTTATAGTTAGGACTTATGCGATCTTCCAAACAGTTTTCTTCTCTATTCTTGCGAACGAGCGCCGTCAAGGGTATCCCTTGTCCAGGCGATCACGACATTCGCTGGCCCTTCATCTACAAGTCCCGATGACTTGCGCCTACGCGATCACGACGATCGATCACGATCCCAGCTAGCGAGGCTTCGCGGCAGGCCGGCGCACGGCGATAGGAAGCACATGTGAGTTCCTTCTAGATCTGTTATGAAATTGATTTGGATTGGTGTTCATGTTACACATTGTGATTTATTTGGACTTTGGTAAACAATTTTCACATCGATTAGTACAAATTGAATGGCATCATGACTCGAGTGGAACACATTATATATATTTTTGTAGGCGATGGATCTACAATGGATTACTCATGGGCGCAAGTTCACCCCTTTTTACATACAAGGTGTCCGCGAGTTTATGGAGTTTGCGCGCGCAAACTGCAATGAAGGTGCATCAATATTGTGCCCATGCCAAAAATGCCTTAATATTACGCAGCAGACTCAGGAAACTGTTGAGTATCACTTACACGTCAATGGTATGGCCGTTTCGTACACAAAGTGGAGTTTTCATGGAGAAGATGATGGTCCTGATGAAAACTACGATCATAGTTTGTATCAAAGCGATGACGATGATGATTATGATGATGGAAATGAGAATCATAATGATCATGTTGACAAGATGTTAGATGAGCTGCATGATTCTGGTGACAGAGGCCCAAGTGACACTAATTTCTATGCGAAACTCATCGAAGAAGCTAAGAAAGAGCTTCACGAGGGATGCACCACTGAGACGAGGTTGTCATTCATTATGAAGATGCTTTACATGAAATCATACAACTGGGTCACAAATAGAGCATTTGATCAATTTATGGCTGTCTTATGGGCTGCTTTGCCAAAAGTGAATTTTCCCAAGTCCTATGCTGAAGCTAAGAGTGTACTTTCTGAGGTTGAGCTTGGTTATGACACAATTCATGTTTGCAAGTATGACTGTGCTCTGTTTTGGGGAGACCATGCCAAAAAAACTCATTGTCCTAAGTGTGGATTTTCAAGGTGGAAAGACCCGGAAGCAAAGAGAAAGATTCCCCACAAGGTGCTTCGATACTTTCCTATAATCCCAAGGTTACAGAGATTTTTTGTTTCCAAGGAAGCGTCGATGAACACCAAGTGGCACAAGGAGAAGAGGGTTGCACAACCGGGTATTTTGAGGCACCCAGCTGATGGTGAAGCATGGAAGCACTCTGACAAGGAGTTTGGATGGTTTGCTTCAGATGCCCATAACATAAGGCTTGGTATTGCGACAGATGGATTCAACCCATACGGAAACATGAGTAGTTCATACAGTATGTGGCCAGTTTTTGTCATTCCATACAACTTCCCATCGTGGATGTGCGTGGATCAATCCAACTTCATGATATCATTGCTAATCCCTGGAAAAATTCACCAGGAAAGGATTTTCATGTATTTATGCAGGAATTGATAAAAGATATGATGAAGTTATGGAGTGGTGTGGGCACATATGATGCGTGCACAGGTAGAGAGTTTCCATTGCATGCTGTGTTTCTTTGGTCGATTCATGACTATCCTGGATATGCCACGATGTCTGGCCATAGCACAAGAGGGTTTTTCGCATGTGCGCACTGTGATAAGGATCCTTGCTATGAGTCTTTGCATAATAAAATTGGTTATATTGGTCATCGTCGATTTCTGCCTCACGATCACAAGTGGAGGAGTAGCAGAGCCTTCAATGGAAAACCTGAACCTAAGGATGCACCAACAAGTTTCGCACTTGCAGAAAGAGAGGAGAGGGTACAGAGAGTTCAGGATTACAGGCCAGGGAAAAATCCATCAACTAGGAAGAGAAAGCATGGCATGACTGGTGAGCCAACCTGGCACCTCAAGATCAGCTTATATGATCTTCCATACTAGTCAAGATTGAAGTTTGTTCACAACCTAGATGTGATGCACATTGAGAAGAACATATTGGACAATATCCTTGGTCCCCTTCTTGAGCTTGATGGAAAGAACAAGGACACTGTTGGTGGTAGAATGGATTTGGAGAAATTTAATGTCAGGTAGAAGTTCTAGATGAAACCTGAGGCCAAGGGTTTTTCAAAGGAGAAAGCACCGTGGACGCTTCAAAAGGAAGGCAAACAAAAATTGTGCAAGTATTTGGCCAACACTAGGTTCACAGATGGTTTTGCTGGAAACTTAGCAAGATGTGTGGACATCCCAGGGGGTAAAGTGCACGGTCTGAAGAAACATGACTGCCACATACTTATGCAGCGTGTGTTGCCAGCTGGTCTGAGAGGGATTGCATCAAAGGCGATGTATGAGACCATTGCTGAACTGGGAAACTTTTTCAGGGAGTTGTGTGCCAAAACTCTAAGAGCATCTGTGCTGCGTCGAATGAAGGTTGAAATTGTCATAATTCTTTGCAAGCTTGATCTGATATTTCCTATTTCCCCCATCATTCTTTGATGTAACGGTGCACCTGTCTATTCATCTACCTGATGAGGCACTTCAGAGGGGGCCTGTTCAATATGGTTGGATGTATCCAGTTGAAAGAAGGCTCGGGTACCTGAAATCAACTGTGCGTAGCAAATCAAGGCCTGAAGGTTCAATTGTTGAGGGATATATCGTGGATGAGTGCTTGCATCATTGCTCTAAATTTTTGGGCGATGTCATAGAAACGAGACATAACAAGCCTGAGAGGAACCAAGATAAGAAACAAAGAGTTGATCCGCTAGAGTTTGATATTTTTTCAGATGGAACCAGAGGTTTAGGACTATCCAAGTTGAAGTATTTTCCCAAAGAATTTGACAGTATGGTTTGGTATGTACTTCAGAACTATGATGAGGCACAAAATTATATTCGGTAGGTCTATTTACCTTTTTATTAATCATTCAAAAATTTCAGTAATATTTTGTGTTATAGCAGTACCATTACTAATTTGTTTTTGATTTTTAGGAATTTCCGACAACAACTACAGAACAGGGGTGTGAAAAACATTGAGGCGGAACTAGAGAAAGAATTCCCTGCATAGTTTAAAAAACATGTCAGTAATTTGGACAATGCTCCAGAAGATTTAAAATCACTAGCACTTGGTCCAGATGCTCGTGTAGTTGTACACCCTATGTGCAATGTAAATGGCGCTAGGTTTCGTTCCGTTGAGCGTGAGAAGAACATGAGGACTCAAAACTCAGGCATAATGACAAGGGGATCCGTTTCTGACGAACAAGATCAAGAATACTACGGTGTGATGAAGGAGGTTCTTGAGTTATAGTACCCGAGAAACAAGCATGGCGACAGATCCGTGTTCTTGTTCCGCTCTGATTGGTTTGACCTTGGAAGTAGGAAAACCACGGAGATGAAGGATGATGGATACTTTAAAAGCATCAATGCGTCTGTATTGTGGTACAAGAACGCCCCTTTCATATTAGCTCACCAAGCAGAAACTTGTTTTTACTTGGAAGACACAACATTTGGTGATCCTTGGAAGGTGGTGCAAACTTTCAAGCACAAGAATGTATACGATGTTCCAGAAAAAGATGATGAAGGCAATGCAGGTGCATACCAGGAAGACCTAGGCTCGGAAGATCCCATTGTTCACCAAATTGAGGACGAGGAAGATGAATATGTTGATGATCATGAAGACGACATGGCTGATCGCTCTGATGATGTGATATTTGTTGACTCTCAGACTGTTAGACAACTAGCAGGGAAAAATGGTGTAAACAATGATATGGACTTGAGCGACGAAGAACAAGAAGACTTGGAACCGGTTGTCGATGAATTTGGGAGGAGCATTTCAGATGTTGATAGTGATATTGACTAGTACCTTGTGAAAATGCGTTACTAAAATACTGGCACGCGGTTGTACTGTTTGATACTAGTTATGGAGACTGTTGTATTCAATTCCCAGTAACCCTGTTATACACAAAATTATTAATTACAATGATATATATGGTCGTACCTAGATGTTTTTGCTTGTTTTTGTCATACTTACTTTAAGTAGCAAAATAGATTTACTAGAGATAGATACTTGTTTACGTGACACAACCTACACGACAGACATGTCCGTCTAGTAAGTTGTGCACGCATAAAATTTATAGCTCATAAAATATTCATAGATACCGATGAAATGAACTCAATTAACACGATTTCACTATAATTGGCAGCAACGACAGACATAATATATTTCAGCTCATAAAAAATGTAATAGGACCATTACACTTAACCATGTCTTCAGACATACTAATGCCACATAATGAAAGGACCGTAAAATATTGTCTTAACATCTCATATTATTAGGTCGACAAATGACCCATGACCATCATAGTGAAAATGATCAAGGCTACTAAAGTTCCACATTTGGAACATAGAAGGCAAATAGGAAAGCCCCCTTACGTCCCACGTATAGCATGAAAAACATCTTGTCTCCAATTCGCCAAAAATCCTCCTCCTGTGACATCACTTCCCTCCACCCAGCACAGCATACTCGGCCATCCTCAGGAGAAATTGAGTACGACCCTTTGACCTTTGTGTATTTATCACACACAATTGTGATATCACCATATTCAGCCATGTCTTCAGGGACAAGGCGTCGCGGGAGTTTCTGTTCTTGGTCCACATGCACAATGTGAACATTTGTTAATCGGAAAATTACAGGCACAACAAAGTAGATCACTCATACTTACCAGCTCTTTCTTCTGGCAATTTGTCCAGCTTAATGTGTGGATCAGAGACTCACATTTTCCAACTTGATAAGTCCCAGCTCCATGTTCATCAACTAGCGTGTCAATGATGTCAACATTGCTGACCACTGACTCCATCATTCTCCAGTTAATTATGGTTCCATCAGTGGCATGCATAGCGTCAAGTATGCCTTTCTTATCCTAGGTCAGATTGTAATATGCTGTACAAGTTCAAATACTTAATTAAATGAATATTACTGAATCAAAATTAAGATTAATGCATGGTAGGCACGTCAACATTAAGATTGTTTAGGAACAAGGAAAAAATATCGTGCCAAACACAAAGCAACTACTTCTTTTTTCATCAGGAAAAAACTAGAGACAATTCCATCGGTGACATTCTACACATTACAAAGTAGACTAGAAACCGAGCAAAATGGGTGAACCTAAATATTTTAGTGCATCTGCATATATACATCCATTTTATACAAACTCGTAAACATCGTATATTTGTAAACGGATGGAGTACTTCAAATAAGCAGTTACTTAGATGGGTGGGTGATCGGTAGGTGGATCGACGTCACAGGGGTAGATGGACCTTGTGTGTCGGTAGAGAAGACAAGCTCCGTTCCAACATCCAGATTGTAGACTCTAGCAAATTCTCTCCAATATTGGCCTTCAAGATATGTTCTGCCATCCTTGTTGATACAATCAACGTTGAATTCGAACCCTTCTTCCATAACCACCTCGACCACAAAATCATTCTCGTGGTCGACAGAGTCGATGGCAAACTTCTTAAGGAAATTCGCTCTAGCATAGCAGGGTATTAACTGAAGAAAAATGGAACATGTTTACTACATGAAAAACTAACAGATGCTATAATTCATGATAAAAGGGTGGAACAGGAAAGACTGATGATAATACAAAAAATAAAACCAGTACCGTCATTTCTTCAAAATTATCTACAAGGGTGAGAACGAAAAAGGACTTGATCTTGTCGCCCAGGCCGCACAGACCCTTGGTGTCAAAACACCAAGGAAACTATGAATCAAAAAAAGAAAATTTAAAGATCATTGGCCGTACATTTTTTCCAAATAGAACCAGTACATGCAAACTAGATAAGTTAAGATTTTTACCGCAACGATCTTGCCCTTCGCCATCCCTCTCTCTCGACGGATCTGCGGCCTAGGCAAAGGTGGTTTAGATGGCGGCGCTGACTCCAACTATGCCTTTAGGGTTTGTTGGAAGGAGAGCGTATATATATATATGGTCCGACTATGCTTGCATGCTGGGCCTGGACCCTTCCAGTTGTAAGCTTAATTTGTGGGATCGACGTGATTAGCTTTAGCCGTTAGGGAAAATAAGGAAATATATTGATTACATTTAGTGCGCAGAGCAAGGAAATTGATTTGGTTTTTATTGCTCTGACTTAGTCGTCATAGTTAGGTCCTGTAAGATCCTCAATAGAATCTTGAGACTAACAAGGAAATAATTAGCTATATTAATTAAATCCTTTACTTAGAATATTTTGCAAATTTTATGAAAAGTATTGGAAATAAGGAGTTTGCCTTTCATGTTTGTGGATGTTTTTAGACATTCTGAAGGATCATCAGTATGTAAAGTACATAAGTTTCTGGTTTGACATTGGTTTCAAAAACTTTTTGTAGTCCAAACTTACTTCAAACTTTCTTAGCTACAAAAAAAAGCATCAAACCATCTAATTTAGTAAACAAATGCAGTGTGCATCAATATGAGAATTCAATCTGCTTGAGCGTTCATTTCTATCTGCTTCAAAGTCCATAATGGATAATTTATTAAAGAACAATATTCTTTGGGGACATAATTCAAGGCATGTAAACTTTAGCGGCAAATAACCAATTTTGCCTAAATAAAATTCTTGCAATCATAATCACTAGAATGCAAGAAGACTCGGATGAATTTAAGTTTCAAACGCAATGATCATTACACATTAAATTCCATTCATCAGATCAGTCATTTCTTCCCAAATAAAATTATTGTTATCATAATCTCTATAATCAAATTAGACTCAGATGAATTTAAGGCACTTAATGATGAATCATTTAAAAGTTAACTACCTTAACACATTCAGAAAGTTATCTCATAACTATGAACCGATAGATATCATATGAGCAATCATAACAAGTAGAATTAAAGAAGGCTTGGATGAATTTAAGTTTTAAACGCATTGATCGTTACACTAAACAGGATACTGATTCAAACACACTATGGAATCATCACATTAATAAGCATCACATGTAGATAATGGTAATTATGAATTCCATGCATCAGATCAATCCTTTATTCCCAAACAAAATTCTTGCTATCATAATCTCTACAATCAAATTAGACTCAAATAAATTTAAGTCGCTTGTGTTGATCAATCATGTGCAAGGTAACTACCTTAACACATTCATAATGTAATCTGATAACTATTAACTGATAGATATCATATGAGCAATCATAATCAATAGAATGAAACAAGACTCGGATGAATTTAAGTTTCAAACGCATTGATCATTACACTTAACAGGATACTAATTGATACACACTATGGAATCAACACATTAATAAGCAGCAAATTAAGAAA